>JAIOJX010000002.1:159225092-159235092 GCA_022376925.1 Tragulus kanchil | reverse complement strand
TGGCTACGGGCAAAACCGAGTCGGATGGACAGAGTTTACACTTAGTATTTATTGAGAAAGAAATTAAATTATGGCGAAAAGTAGTGCTCTTGGCCCCTGACCTCCGAATTAATACCTGCAGCGTTGTCCTGGTGCGACAGGGGGTGGGGGCGGGGCGGGCAGGAGTAAGGTCCCCAGCTCCAGGCCTCCTCTCCCTCTCCGCGAAGGCTTCCGTCGGAGCAAGGGTGCGAACAAGGCGAGGCGAGCGGCGTCCTGAATGCGAGTCGTGACGTCTTATTATCAAGTTAATTAAAGCTAGCATCTGACAATGTCACTCGGCTGTAGAAAAGGGATTTAAATGCAGCGTCTCCCAGGACCGCGTGTCAAGGGCTGCTTCCCATTGAGTTGTTTGAGGAAGCGGGCCCGCGATGGCGGGGCGGGGCGGCGGGGAGGGGCGGGAGGGCGGGGGGAGCCCTTTAAAGCGACCGCTCCACGAGCAGCAATTGACAAGGAAGCAATTATGAAATTTTGATGTTCAGAATGGGGGGGGCGGCGTGAGAGCAGAAGCCGAGCGACTCCCCGCTGCGCCGCCGCCGCCGCCGAGGGCCTCTGAAGAGCTCTCGAGCCGGGCGGGGGTCGCCCCGGCCGCCCCCACCGTCATTAAAGGCCCCTCTCAAACGCTCCAAGAGCTTTTCGGAGCGCGAGCCGGGCCGGCCAACATTAAAAACACGGGGCGATTGAAATGGCCACATTGAGATGCGCCGAGCTGGCTGCGGCGCGGACGCGCTCTTGAGGTCAAGTGACGGACGGATTGTATGCTTCTTCATAATAATATTAATTAAACAATTTGCATGCTAATAAGGTAACAATTATCAGGGCCTCTGTTGAAAGATTCAGGTTATTACAACACGCCAATCTGAAGGCCAGGGGTCAGAGAGTGAGAGGCAAGCGAAATTTCAACTCAAATTAACATTCTGTCAGCTCCAGAAAATGGGATAAATAAAGTCGAATTAATTCATTATAATAAAGAGAGACGGGCGAGGGAGCCTGGCCGGCGCCCGCCCCTCCCCTGCCCTCCTCTCGGGCCGAATTGATTAAAGCTCGGTATTCAGAAACACGCGCCGCGCGCATTCCTGGCCGCGAACCGACAGCAAGCGAGGCGCTATGGCTACGGGCAAAACCGAGTCGGATGGACAGAGTTTACACTTAGTATTTATTGAGAAAGAAATTAAATTATGGCGAAAAGTAGTGCTCTTGGCCCCTGACCTCCGAATTAATACCTGCAGCGTTGTCCTGGTGCGACAGGGGGTGGGGAGCGGGGGCGGGCAGGAGTAAGGTCCCCAGCTCCAGGCCTCCTCTCCCTCTCCGCGAGGTTTCGGGCGTGCCCCGCAGCCCCTGCGCCTCTCGCCGTCTGGAGCAAGGGTGGCGAGCCGGGTGGTTAAGTCGCGGGCCCCGTGCCGCGGCACAGCCAGTGCCGGCCCTCGCCAGCTGCGTGTCCAGAGCCCGGTCCTCCCGCGAGTCTGGGCGGAAGCCGGCGCAGGGGTCGGGGTTCGGACCTCGCCCCCTCGGGCCCTCCCACCATCGACCGGGGTGGCTGTGTGGAGCGCTTGCGGGGCACAGACACGCACACACGCACTGATGCGAACACAAGAAGCGGCGCAAGACCTCGCGGGCGCGCGGACGCACGGCCCCGGCCTGCCCTTCCCCTTCGCTCCCGGCTCCCAGCTTGGCAGCCTGGCCCGAGCCACTTCCACCGGAGGCCACCTCGCCTGGCGCCGGGCCCCGGGGTGAGAGGTGGCCGGCCACGTGGCTCCAGAACCGGCCGCGCCACAGGCTCAGGAGCTCCTCCCTGCCTGGGGGATGGCTGCAACCTTCCCACGGACAAACTTTTTTTCTTTTCTAAAGGCTGTTTTATAGAAAGATATATGTATCTTTCCCTTCTGCCCACAGTCTTCACTTGCTGCTTATTTAAGAATATGTCCTTTAATGACTGATCTCCGCGTGTATCAGTGTTTCACAGTGGAGAAGGGAGTGACACTTCTCTTAGAATATAATTTAATTATAACAAATGGGTTAGGTGCCTTGGCCCTATTCTTCAGACGCCCAGTCAGAGGGAGATGTATTTATTTTTTCACTCGTGTGTCTAGGGGCCTGGCCGCGCCCGCCCTCCCTGCCCTCCTCTCGGGCCGAATTGATTAAAGCTCGGTATTCAGAAACACGCGCGCCATTCCTGGCCGCGAACCGACAGCAAGCGAGGCGCTATGGCTACGGGCAAAACCGAGTCGGATGGACAGAGTTTACACTTAGTATTTATTGAGAAAGAAATTAAATTATGGCGAAAAGTAGTGCTCTTGGCCCCTGACCTCCGAATTAATACCTGCAGCGTTGTCCTGGTGCGACAGGGGGTGGGGAGCGGGGGCGGGCAGGAGTAAGGTCCCCAGCTCCAGGCCTCCTCTCCCTCTCCGCGAGGTTTCGGGCGTGCCCCGCAGCCCCTGCGCCTCTCGCCGTCTGGAGCAAGGGTGGCGAGCCGGGTGGTTAAGTCGCGGGCCCCGTGCCGCGGCACAGCCAGTGCCGGCCCTCGCCAGCTGCGTGTCCAGAGCCCGGTCCTCCCGCGAGTCTGGGCGGAAGCCGGCGCAGGGGTCGGGGTTCGGACCTCGCCCCCTCGGGCCCTCCCACCATCGACCGGGGTGGCTGTGTGGAGCGCTTGCGGGGCACAGACACGCACACACGCACTGATGCGAACACAAGAAGCGGCGCAAGACCTCGCGGGCGCGCGGACGCACGGCCCCGGCCTGCCCTTCCCCTTCGCTCCCGGCTCCCAGCTTGGCAGCCTGGCCCGAGCCACTTCCACCGGAGGCCACCTCGCCTGGCGCCGGGCCCCGGGGTGAGAGGTGGCCGGCCACGTGGCTCCAGAACCGGCCGCGCCACAGGCTCAGGAGCTCCTCCCTGCCTGGGGGATGGCTGCAACCTTCCCACGGACAAACTTTTTTTCTTTTCTAAAGGCTGTTTTATAGAAAGATATATGTATCTTTCCCTTCTGCCCACAGTCTTCACTTGCTGCTTATTTAAGAATATGTCCTTTAATGACTGATCTCCGCGTGTATCAGTGTTTCACAGTGGAGAAGGGAGTGACACTTCTCTTAGAATATAATTTAATTATAACAAATGGGTTAGGTGCCTTGGCCCTATTCTTCAGACGCCCAGTCAGAGGGAGATGTATTTATTTTTTCACTCGTGTGTCTAGGGGGCCTGACCGGCTGCCACCCCAAGCTACTTTTCCCCTTCGCCTCCCCGCCTCCTTCCTCTGTCTCAGCCCGGATTTGACCGGGGTAGGGGGCAGAGGGGGCGTCGGGGTTCCCCCCTAGCCGCCCCCACCTCTGTGTCTGTCGCGAGGGCTGCTGCCAATCAATCAGAGAGGGCATTAATTACGCCGTTTTATTGACAGGGCCGCCTTCGTCGGAGTCCTCTTTTTCGGAGTCACCTCCTCCCTCGCTCCCTCCTGCGCCTCCTCCTCCCTCGCCTGGCTCCTCGCCCCCGCCGCCTGGAGCCGGAGAGGAGATGAGAAACCCTTGTAGTTTTAAATTCAATGTGACAGTTTCGGAAAGAGCGGATGATGAATCTCCTATTATTGGATCAGTCTATTTGCCGCTCAATGTCTCTCTGTAATTGGAGCAACATCACTTTAAAGGTTCAGAGAGTACAGCATTTCTGGTGAAAAATCCCCACAACACGCCGGTGAATGTTTTAAAGGGAAATCTATTAGTGATCGCGGAGGGGCGGGAGGCGGCGGCGGGGGCGGTGCGGGCGGGGCCGGCGGGTGGGGCGGGGGCTCGCCGGGCCCCGTCCGGGCCGCTCCCGCGCCCGCCCGCCCTCCCCGTCTTGTTGTGACAGTTCCTGATACTGTTTATTGAGGTGCATGTCAGGTATAATTAGCAATCGATATGGAAAACGGCTCCTTGCGCCCAGCACGCCTCTGACGTCAGAGCCGATTAGCGCTTCTTATTGGTCCCAAATTCCCCGGGCCGCGGCTAATTACCGGGAGCTTGATGTTGATAAAGTAAAGCGCCGGAGTGCGGGCGAAGCATGTGTAGGGCTCCGGGTCCCTGTCTCCGCCGCCGCCGCCGCCGCCGCCGTCCGCGCCTCCCGCCGCTGGCCCGCCCCGGCCCCGGCCCGCGCCCCCGCGCCCCGCCGGCCCCCCGCGCGAGATGATGGACGGCCGGCTCCTGGAGCACCCGCACGCCCAGTTCGGGGGCTCGCTGGGCGGCGTGGTGGGCTTCCCCTACCCGCTGGGCCACCACCACGTGTACGAGCTGGCCGGCCACCAGCTGCAGTCGGCCGCCGCCGCCGCGGTGCCCTTTTCCATCGACGGCCTGCTCAGCGGCTCGTGCGCCGCCGCCGCCGCCTCGGTGGTCAACCCCACGCCGCTGCTGCCGGCCGCCTGCGGGGTCGGCGGCGACAGCCAGCCCTTCAAGCTGTCAGGTAGGCGCGGCGGGCGGGGAGGGGGCGGCGGGGGGCCGGGGACCCCGTCCGGCAGAGGAGCGGGCCGCGGGCGCCGCGCCGGGGCCTCCTCGCTCGCCGCCCTCCGCCGGCTCAGGGCGCGCGTCCGCCCTCTCCGCTCTGGGGCCCTCCTGCACAGCGGCGGGTGGCGGCCGCGCTCCGGCCGGGCCCAGGGCTGAGCCACGCGGCGTCCTGTGCGTGCCCGCAGACTCGGGGGACCCGGACAAGGAGAGCCCGGGCTGCAAGCGGCGGCGCACCCGCACCAACTTCACGGGCTGGCAGCTGGAGGAGCTGGAGAAGGCGTTCAACGAGAGCCACTATCCAGACGTGTTCATGCGCGAGGCTCTGGCGCTGCGCCTGGACCTGGTCGAGTCCCGAGTTCAGGTAAAGACCCGCCACGAGTCCCGCCGGCCAGCACCCCGCCGGCGGCCTGCGCGACCGTGGCCCGCGCGACCGTGGCCCGCCTTTGTTCTCGACCTCCAGGTGGGCGCCCGCCGCGCGCTTGCCAGGGGGAAGGCGGGGACCGGGGCTCGGCGCCCCGCGGAGAGGGAGGCGGGCGTCCCCGGAGGGGCCGGGAACGGCAGTTGCGTCCGAACCGGGGAGCTGTGTGAGGGTCGGGGCGACGGCGCGAAACGAGGCCGGCGTTTCCATGGAAAGTAAAGCGCCGGAGTGCGGGCGAAGCATGTAGGGCTCCGGGTCCCTGTCTCCGCCGCCCGCCGCCGCCGTCCGCGCCTCCGCCGCTGCCCCCGGCCCCGGCCCGCGCCCCGCGCCCCGCCGGCCCCCCGCGCGAGATGATGGACGGCCGGCTCCTGGAGCACCCGCACGCCCAGTTCGGGGGCTCGCTGGGCGGCGTGGTGGGCTTCCCCTACCCGCTGGGCCACCACCACGTGTACGAGCTGGCCGGCCACCAGCTGCAGTCGGCCGCCGCCGCCGCGGTGCCCTTTTCCATCGACGGCCTGCTCAGCGGCTCGTGCGCCGCCGCCGCCGCCTCGGTGGTCAACCCCACGCCGCTGCTGCCGGCCGCCTGCGGGGTCGGCGGCGACAGCCAGCCCTTCAAGCTGTCAGGTAGGCGCGGCGGGCGGGGAGGGGGCGGCGGGGGGCCGGGGACCCCGTCCGGCAGAGGAGCGGGCCGCGGGCGCCGCGCCGGGGCCTCCTCGCTCGCCGCCCTCCGCCGGCTCAGGGCGCGCGTCCGCCCTCTCCGCTCTGGGGCCCTCCTGCACAGCGGCGGGTGGCGGCCGCGCTCCGGCCGGGCCCAGGGCTGAGCCACGCGGCGTCCTGTGCGTGCCCGCAGACTCGGGGGACCCGGACAAGGAGAGCCCGGGCTGCAAGCGGCGGCGCACCCGCACCAACTTCACGGGCTGGCAGCTGGAGGAGCTGGAGAAGGCGTTCAACGAGAGCCACTATCCAGACGTGTTCATGCGCGAGGCTCTGGCGCTGCGCCTGGACCTGGTCGAGTCCCGAGTTCAGGTAAAGACCCGCCACGAGTCCCGCCGGCCAGCACCCCGCCGGCGGCCTGCGCGACCGTGGCCCGCGCGACCGTGGCCCGCCTTTGTTCTCGACCTCCAGGTGGGCGCCCGCCGCGCGCTTGCCAGGGGGAAGGCGGGGACCGGGGCTCGGCGCCCCGCGGAGAGGGAGGCGGGCGTCCCCGGAGGGGCCGGGAACGGCAGTTGCGTCCGAACCGGGGAGCTGT
The DNA here is from genome assembly GCA_022376925.1 of Tragulus kanchil. Taxonomy (NCBI): domain Eukaryota; kingdom Metazoa; phylum Chordata; class Mammalia; order Artiodactyla; family Tragulidae; genus Tragulus; species Tragulus kanchil. The sequence goes on along the minus strand of JAIOJX010000002.1, from coordinate 159,228,926 downwards.
GTGAGGGGTCGGGGCGACGGCGCGAAACGAGGCCGGGGAGGGTGGGTGGCCAGGAGGACCCGGGCCGGCTCGGACTTGGGGGAAACGGGAGAAGGCGAACCTTGCGCCTCTGTGCCCTGGCTGGGGCCTCGGTCACTGGCCAGCGGCTAGCGCGGTTGTTTCCTTTCCTCTCTAAAATATTCATATAGAAACATGTATTTATTCATCGCTCTGCAGAAGGGGACAGCTGAGGAAGGAGAGGTGGAAACGTAAACAGTCAACACATTGAAGGGGGGAGGGTGTCTGAATCTTTCAGTTATATCTGTTTTTTCCCCTGCAATTTGATTTTATTCCGAGACTGCCGGCGGTGTTCTTTTTAAAAATACAGTGTCAGTTTGGTGGGTTGAAAATTCAAGATGAATCGCGCATCATTAGATGTTTCCTAAAGTACAGACGTGGTTCTCTAGGTCGGTGTGGTAGGAAGCCGGGTGTGGGCCATAGCAGTGGGCGCTGGACTCGGCGGCGAGGCTGGCCAGGTGCCTGGTTGGCGCCGACAGCTTTGTCTGAAAAGGTGTCCTTTCCTGTGGGGGGGGGGGGCCCTCCCGCGCGACCTCTCCTGTGAAAATCCTTTTCTCCAGTTTGTCCTAAGTGTCTTCAGTGGAGTCGAGACCTCTGTATTTCTCCTCTAACGTGGTAATGAGTAATTCTGGGTGAGAAGGAAGTCTGGAATTTACTCCAAAAAGAAAAGAAACACTTAAAAAGATAGAAAGGGCAGTAGCAGTCTTGGGCAGGTTACCACTTAACACCCGAACCTTGGCATCTAAAAGGCGACCCGTGACCAGGCCAGCCTGCTATTGTGCGGATCTCTACACAGCCGGAACAAAGGATGCAAACTGTCACCATCTTTGGAGGCTGATCGCCTGCCTGGGGCTCCGCGGGATGTGACTGTGGGTGGTGCTGCAGCCAGCGGGGCTCTGGGGCTGCGCAGTGGGCGGAAGGTGTAGCGTGGGTCCCGGCCTCTTCTCTGCAAGCCCTGGCAGCTGGCTTCCTGCTTCCCTGACTTCCAGTCTCCTGGTCCAGGCCAGGCACCCCTGGTTCCAGAGGGCTGTGCTGGTGCCCTGGCCGAAGCTGTCAGAAAAACGGGGGATTGGTGGGGGAGCAGGCTGCTGAAGCGTTCCTTCCCAAGTTCAGCTTCCCAGGCCCTTCTGGAAGAAAAAGCACACAGGTTTCCCTTCACGGGAAACCCCCAAATGTGGGCTCTGACTGGGTCTCCAGGGAGCCGAAGACACGTGTGGAGGGCAGTTGAGCCCAGACGCTGCGGGTCCTCAGGCCAGACCTTCAGTCCTGGGCCAGTTCGGCTGCTTAGAACAGAAGCCTCGAGAAGCCAGGAGGGGCAAGGAGGGGCCCTGCCCTCCGTCTCCCAGCCAGGAACCCCTCGCCCTCTGTCAGGGGTCTGACAGTTCCTTCCAACGAAGGGCAGTTCCCAGGTCCCCGAGGTGAGAAGCTGGAGCGGGAAGCCGTCAAGAGGCCCCGTCGGGCTCCTTCTGGGTGGAAAAGATACACTTTGGAACCTGCAGCCTGATGCGGAAGTCCAGCTCGGGGCCGGCTGGGCCGCGTGGCTCCATCCCCACCCCTGGCCCGAGGTTGTGCAGGCCTGTCTGGGGGGAGCGGGGAGGCCCGAAGCCCCCTTCGCAGCTGGCTGGCCGCCTGACCGTGCCTTCCTCTCCCCTATCCGGCTGTTCTAGGTCTGGTTCCAAAACCGCCGGGCCAAGTGGAGAAAGAAGGAGAACACGAAGAAGGGCCCGGGGCGGCCGGCGCACAACTCGCACCCGACCACGTGCAGCGGCGAGCCGATGGACCCGGAGGAGATCGCTCGCAAGGAGCTGGAGAAGATGGAGAAGAAGAAACGCAAGCACGAGAAGAAGCTGCTCAAGAGCCAGAGCCGCCATCTGCACTCACCCGGCGGCCTGTCCCTGCACAGCGCGCCCAGCTCCGACAGCGACAGCGGCGGCGGCGGCCTGTCCCCGGAGCCGCCGGAGCCGCCCCCGCCCGCCCCCGCGGCCAAGGGCCCCGGTGCGCACGACGCTGCTGCCGCCCGGGCTGCGCCCGCGCCTCCGGGAGAGCCGCCCGCGCCCGGCACCTGCGACCCCGCCTTGTACCCGAGCCAAAGAAGCGGCGCCGGCCCGCAGCCGCGGCTGGGCCGCCCTGCGGACAAGGATGCGGCCGCGTGTGCACCCGGGGCGGCGGCCGCTGAGCGCGGCGCCGCAGGCCCGCCCAAGGCCAGCCCGTTCAGCGTGGAAAGCCTGCTGTCCGACTCGCCGCCTCGCCGGAAAGCGGCCCCCGCCAACGCCGCGGCCGCGGGGCTGGACTTCGCCCCGGGGCTGCCGTGCGCGCCGAGGACCCTCATCGGCAAGGGCCACTTCCTGCTGTATCCCATCACACAGCCGCTCGGCTTCCTGGTGCCGCAGGCCGCGCTCAAGGGCGGCGCGGGCCCCGAGCCGGCACCCAAGGACGCGCCGCCCGCGCCTGCCGTGCCGCCCGCCCCGCCTGCGCAGGCCAGCTTCGGGGCCTTCCCGGGGCCCGGCGGCGCTCCGGACTCGGCCTTCGCGCGCCGCAGCCCCGACGCCGTCGCCTCCCCGGGGGCCCCGACCCCGGCGCCTTTCCGGGAAGCGGCGGCCTCGGCCGAGGGCGGCGGCGGGGACTGCGAGGACGCGGTGACCGCCTGCCCAGCGGCCCTGCCGCCGCCACCGCTCGCTCCGTCGCCCGGGCCCAGCCTGCCGGCTCCCAGCCCCGCTGCCGAGCCGGCTGTCGGCGGGGCCGCGGAGCCAGGCGCCGCGGCTGGACCCAGCGCACGGGATGGCGAGGAGGTGGACATGGACTGAGGGCGGCAGCGGGCCAAGGGAGGCGCTCAGCCGGCCTGCGCCCGCTCTCTCAGGCTCCGACACACACAGCGAAATCAGGTGATCGGCTTCGAAACACTGCTTTTTCCTCTTTCTTCGGTTTTCTTCCTTTTATTTTTTATTTTCTAAAGAAAAACGCTGTAGCAATTCGGACGTAGGCAGCAACCCAGGACTGGGGGGTGAGACCGCCCCCTCCTCTCAAGGGAGCACAAAAAAAAAAGAAAAAAGAAAAGGATAAAAAAAAGCCCTACACCCCTACAAAACCCACAACAAGAATCCTCAGCCTTGTAAAATGCAAAAATGTCTAAGAATATTTATATATGTACCATTTTTGATAAATAAAGCTGGTCAAACGCGAGCTCTCCGGTCCACTTTTTTCCAGTTTCCGAGGGCCCAGCCAGGCCCCTCCCCCGCTCCACCTTCCACTCCTCTCCCCGCGGGTGGGACGGGACTCTCACCTCCCCCGAGATCCGCGCTTAATGCCTCCTTTTGTGTGCGTGTGTGTTTGTGTTTTCTGATTGAACAAATTTATGCGTCCGCAGCTCCCCTCGCCTGCCCTCCCCCGCGCTGCCCCCCTCCGCGGGCGCCACACGCGCGCGCCCCGGCGCCCTGGCACACGCGCGGGGTGACGGAGCCGGGGGCTGCGAGGGCCGGGCCGCTGGGCTCCTGCAGAGTTTTGATATGAAAGTAATTATTTTCCGGTGGCTGCTGCGGGGACGGGGTTTCTTGCCCAAAGGGTTATTATACATTACCGATTTCTAGTGATATGAAATCACATAAACTTCCTACAATAATAGAATTAGCATGAAAGGCTGGGTGTCAAATTGAAATTGGAGAATAATAGCGCCGGCAGCTGGGGGAGTGCGTGCGCATACTGGAGCGGAGATGGGGAATCGTGGGGCGGAATTTTCATGAGCTGCACTCTTTGTCAGCGCTCTTGTAGCCGGCTATATTA